>JAJIBD010025358.1:0-21801 GCA_021461705.1 Cryptotis parvus | reverse complement strand
GGGTATACTAGAACCTCCAAACAAGATATATTATATGCAATTATTATAATGTATATACCACTATATATCACTTGATCACTTGACATCCCATTATTCATCTATTTGCTTGAGCAGGCACCAGTAATATTTCCATTTGACCCTATCACGTGCAGTGTAGCCCAATGGCATCTGGTTATTTCAGGAATGCGAAAAGCCTCAAACTGTTTGCTCAGGGTCTTGACAAGGAAGTTTGACGATCTTGTAAGTGAGTTCTGAGGTCATATGAGTGACCATATGACCTTTGGATATCCTGTGGGATCCAGTCGGTAATGCCTCTGGTCCAGCGGTCGCTCTCAATTCGCATTACATGTCCAGCCCATCTGATTTTCGATGCTTTATGTATAATATATAATGTATAATATAATGTATAATCTATAATGAATAATGCATAATATATAATGTAACACTGTCTTCCTGTTCATCATCGATTTGCTCGAGCGGGCACCAGTAACATCTCCATATGACCTGTCTCATGCAAGTAGAGCCCAAGGGAACCTGCTTGCTCCAGGAATATAAAGAGCCTCAAACCATTCCGCCAGGTCATGGGAATGAGGCCTATAATTGTTACTGGTATCTGGCATATCAAATATGACACAGGTAGCTTGCCAGGCTCTGCTGTGCGGTTAGCATACTCTTGTAGTCATCTCAAAATCCAGCATTTATTGGTGAACCGCTGGGGCCGCAAGTGGCGCGCACGAGCCGGGCTGTGATAGGCTGGTCTGCTGGGTGGAGTTCTGACGAGGGGGAAGTCCGATGTGGAAAATGGAGGTCCTCATGGAGTGGGGGTGCGTCTTGCTTGTTGTGAGGCTCTGGGCCGGATTAATACATTATACATTATATATTAATACATTATATTAATATATAATGTATAATATAATGTATGATATACAATGTATAATGCATAATGCATAATTAATGCATGATGCATGATGCATAATGTATGATGCATGACACATGACGCATGATGCATGATACATAATACATGATACATAATACATAATACATAATTCATAATATAGAATATAGAATACAGAAATTATGATATATGATATATGATAAATAGGCTTTACTCAAACACATTATGGTATTACAATCTGAGCTCATGAAAACCCCAAACCTCCAATTCCTTTCTTAAACCAGACCCAAAACCATGTTCTCAGGTTAGTATCCTAGGCCAACATGGCCACTGGATCCCGAACCATGTTTAGGCCATGTGTTAGCAGACACAGATAGCAGGCAGGCAAAGATATAAGTGGGCTGAGAGCCAAGGGAGGGAGAGAGGTTAGGAGGGAGGGAGGGGGTGGAGGGAGGGAGGAGAGGGAGGGAGAGGGAGAGAGACTTTTATAATACCTCTTCAGCCCTGACCCAGCCCACATAGACAGGTCACAGTTAGGGGCCAAAGCTAGTCAGGTGCATGAATCTACCCAGGCCTTTTTAATCTTAATCTGCCCCTTGAAGTGTTGCAGGTGTTGCTGCGGTGCCCAACTGCTTTGGCAGGTGGCAGACAGGAGACAGGCTTGTCTACACCCAGGGCTCTGCCCCATGGGCCCTGGAATGGTTAATGATATGACATAGAAAAAGACTGGGCCCCTGGGATGAACCCAGAGCCATGCAGAGCCTGGCAAACTATCCGTGGTGTATTTCATATGCCAAAAAACAGTAACAATAGTGGACCTCATTCCCAATAAATGGAGACATTACTAGCACCGCTCAAGCAAATTGATGAACAACTGAAAGACAAGTGACAAGTGATATATATAATATATCATTGTCTCACTGTCTTCCTGTATATCATTGATTTGCTCGAGCAGGCACCAGTAACATCTCAATATGTCCTGTCATATGCGAGATAGCCCAAGGGCATCATCCCGGCTCCAGGAACATAAAGAGCCTCAAATCATTCCATCAGGTCATGGGAATGAGGTCTATAATTGTTACTGGTATTTGGCATGTCAAATACGACATGGGTAGCTTGCCAGGCTCTGCCATGTGGGTGGAATACTCCAGTAGTCACCTCAAAACTTGAGCAATTATAGATGAACCACGCGGCCACCAGCCGTGCGTGCTGGGCTGTGATCAGTTCTTCTGCTGGGTGGAGCTCTGAGGACAGGGAAGTCCTGATGTGGAAAATGGCGGCCCTCATGGTGTGGGGGGTTCCTCTGGCTTCAGGGCTCTGCTGGGGGTGGCGGCCAGGGCTAGAACCCTCCATCCCTCCCGGACGCCTCTCATGATCAGCTGGGCACAGGGAGAGCAAGTAGCAGCTCTGCCCCATGTGTGTGAGTCTCTGGATCGGCATACCTGGGCTGGCCTTGAAAAAGCTGCTGCAGGGTGGGTCACTGATGAGCCGGGCTGTGATCACTTCTTCTGCTGGGTGGAGCTCTGAGGAGAGGGGAGTCCGGATGTGGAAAATGGTGGCTCTTATGGTGTGGGGATTCCTCTGGTTTCTTGCGAGGCTCTGTTGGGGTGGCAGGCCAGGGCTAGAACCTGCCATCCCTCCCGGATGCCTCATGAGGGAGAGCAAGCAGCAGCTCTGCCCAGTGTGTGTGTCTCTGGATATTATAGTATATACTATATGCTATTATATTTTAGTATTATATATACCTATAAAAATATGTAAGTTATATAAATACATATAATGGCTTCTGGGATTTTGTCATCACACTAACTGATAAGCCCAGAGCCTTAAGCCCATCATCCTAACTCTCCAGGGTTCTCTGCATTTGACTCTCTGAAGAAGAAGGAAAGGTGGGTTCTGGGCCCAAGAGGGATCACCCCAACTCAAGCAGATGAAAGAGGCCTCAAATATGAGCTTGATGGCCATAGCTTCAACATTCTAAGGAACACTCCTCCAGGCAGGAAAGGTCTCAGGCAACCACAGTTATGTTGCAAGATTTCAGTGAGGTAAGCATGAATAATCTGACACTAAAAAGAATTGAATCATGGAAATGACCCTCCAATGGAAAACCCTTAGACAGCAAGTTAAACTCAGCAATCATTCCCCAAGGCAAAGAAGTAGGGAGTTGCATTTTATGAAATCCCCCAACCAGAGTGATAGTACAGTGACAAGGTCACTTGTCTTATGTGGCCAGCCAGGTTTGATCCCAGGCTCCCCATACAGTTTCCCAAGCCTGCCAGGAGGGATTCCTGGGTATAGAAGTAAGCCCTGAACACTGCTGGGAGTGGCCCCAAAACAAAGAAATAAATCAATAAAATAAGTGGTCTTATCCCTTTCTTTTCAAGACTTGGAATGAAGGCTTGGAGTTCAAGTTGGAAGTCCACATAAAAGATTCTGGCTCGCAATCAGCAGCTTTGCTAATATGAATGCAGAGAATCTGACATTTGTGCATTACTTACAATCACTATCACTATCACTATCTTCCTGTTAATCATCTATTTCCTAAAGCGGGCACCAGTAATATCTCCATATGTCCTGTCTCATGCTAGTAGAACCCAAAGGCATCCGCTTGCTCCAGGAACATAGAGAGCTCAAACCACTATATTAGGTCACGAGAATGACCTAATATAAATATTACTGGTATTTGGCATATCAAATACAACACAAGCAGCTTGCCAGGCTTGCTGTGCGGGTGGCATACTGTTGTAGTCACCTCTAAATAAAGCATTTATTGATGAACTGCACGACCGCTATCGGCCGGCGTGAGCCGGGCTGTGATAGTCTGGTCTGCTGGGTGGAGTTGTGACAAGAAGGAAGTCTGGATGTGGAAAATGGTGGCCCCATGGAGTAGGAGAGGGTGGTCTGGCTTACTTACAAAGGCAAAACAAAGCAGAAATCAGTCTCATGGGGCCGAGTGATAGCACAGCGGGTAAGGCATTTGCCTTGCATGAGGCCAACCTGGGTTCGATCCCCAGCATCCCATATGGTCCCCCCGAGCACTGCCAGGTGTAATTCCTGAGTGCAGAGCCAGAAGTAACCCTGAGCATTGCCGGGTGTGACCCAAAAAGCAAAAAAAAATGAGCCTCATGCTGGAAGATGCCAGAATTATACCAGCTGCACATTTGGTGCTTATATTCCTTTGGAAGAGAATTTCTAAACATCATTTTTTTTCTGCCTTGAAATTCTCAATCTGCTTTCCTAGGAGAGATCCTTCTTAGTCTTCATTGTATAAAATTAACTTTGATATTTCCTTTAGGGTAGCTGGTTGGTTGCTTGGATATACTGCAAGCATCTTAAACTCAGCATACCCAAAAATAGAAAAAATTCATCGCACATCCCTCGGCAGCACGTTCTTCCTGATTCCCGTTTGAGGAACTGCTTTCCTACCAAGTCAAGGGAACATAGGTCTGAGTACCCTTCCTTTTGCAGAGGGGGTGGGTGGGTGGGCACATCAGGCAGTATTCAGGACTCATTCCTGACTCAACTCAGGGATCACTCCTGATGGGACTCAGGGGACCATTGTGGTGTTGGAATTGAAGCCTGCTTGACTGCCTGAGAAGGCAGGTTGTGTCTGAATATTACATATGTAATATTACATATGTAATATGTAGCCTTAGTGTTAGCCTGCCTCGGCCACTGTACTGTATCTCTCCTGCGGCTGCTCCTTCCCTCACACCACTCTTCCCACAGGTCTCAAATACTGCCAACCTTCCTCAGAGCCCTGTACTTCTCTCTACCTCCTCCTGGCTCCCATCTGAGTCAGGCCCAGCAGCTGCCTGACTGGCTAAGTGAGTCATGAGGACCTCACAGAGCAGCAACTCTGTCTGAGCCCACACCTCAGGTGTCCACACAGCAGCTCTACCCAATCCACACCTCAGCTGTCCACACAGCAGTCTGCAGGATTGCTACAGGCTGATCAGGATCAAGTCACCCACCCACTGCTCTGGAATTCAGTGCTCCCAACACATCAGCATGCAGCCCAAGAGCAAGAATGTTTGAGGGCAACCAAGGAAGAGGAGCTGAAGGGACAGACTCATAGCCTGACAGGGGAGTCTGGGAAATACCCAGGTCACATGTCTCTGCTCTGCAGCTAGAGTCATTTTTAAATGTACGGGACTGCAGCATCGATGATATTTATTTATTTAGTTGTTTATTTATTTATTTGTTTGTTTGTTTATTTTGCTTTTTTTGAGTCACACCCAGCAATGTTCAGGGGGTTTCTCCTGGCTCTGCACTCAGGAATTACTCCTGGCAGTGCTCGGGGACCATATGGGATGCTGGGGATCGAACCCGGGCCTGCATGGGCCGGCATGCAAGGCAAACACCCTACCCGCTGGACTATCACTCTGGCCCCCACCAATGACATTTATAAACATGTGTGACCTCCATCATCCATCCCAGAACTTAAGAAAAAAACTTCCTAAATTATATTTTGTTTTATTTGGGGTCCACTGTTGTCCACAGCTGTCCACCCAGCTGTTCTCAGGGCTTACTCCTGGATTCCCAACTCTGCACTCAGGAGTTATTTCTGGTGGTGCTCCAGCATCATAAAGGGTGCTGGGGGTTGAATCGGGTTGGCCACATGCAAGGCAATAACCTATGTGCTATGCTATCTCTCTAATATTTTGTCTGTTTAGTGCAACAGTGCTCCCTAATTCTCCCTCCCTTGAGCCCTGGCAGCCAGTGCTCCCTCTCTGTTGCTATGGATTTGATTTGGGGTTTTATGTATGTGTTATTCGAAAAGTTATACATTTGCTCTGACCTATTTCATTTGAGACTGTGTTGGTGGGCCAGAAACATAGTACAATGAAGTAGGACACTTGCCTGGCCCATGACCAACTTGGCACCACATATGGTCCCCAGAGTCCCACCAGGAGTGTTTCCTAAATGCAAGCCCTGAACACTGCCAGGTGTGGTCCAAAAACCAAAAAATAAAATAAAAGACAATGTTTTCAAAAAATTTTCATCACATTGTAGCATGTTTCAAAAATAAATAATCTGGTGGGGGATGGGGAAGGGCAGAGTGATAGTAAAGCCAGGAGGGCATTTATCTTGCACGTGGCTGACCCAGGTTCGATCCCTGACATCCTATATGGTCCTCTGAGCACCGCCAAGAGTAGTTCCTGAGTAAAGCAAGGAGTAACAACTGACCATTGCTGGGTATCACTTGTATCACTTGTCTTCCTGTTGTTCATCAATTTGCTCGAGGGCCCCAGTAACATCTCTATATGTCCTGTTGCGTATTAGTATAGCCCAAAGGCATCTTTTCGCCTCCATGAACACGAAGAGACTCAAATCATTCCTTCAGGTCATGGGAATGAGGTCTATAATTGTTACTGGCATATCAAATACTACACAGGTAGTTTGCCAGGCTCTGCCGTGTGGGTGGTATACTCAGAAGTAGGCTCTCATCTCTGCATTTACTGATGAATCACAACAGGGAGAGATTGGCTTTATCTCTTGGGTGGAGTTCTGACAGGCTGTGGAGTCTGGATGTTGAAAATGGCATATGACCCAAAAAAGAAAATAAATAAATAAATAAATAAATAAATAAGTTAGATGGGTGGATGAATGGATAAATGGATGGATATAAATAGATGATAGATAGATATCTATCTATCTAGATATCATATGATAGATAGTATCTATCTAGATCCAGGGCGGAAATGATAGCACAGTGGGTAGGGTATTTACCCTGCATGAAGCTGACCTGGGTTGGATCCCCGGCATCCCATATAGTCCCTGGGGCACCGCCAGGAGTGATTCCCTGAGTGCAGAGACAGGAGTAACCCCTGAGCATTGCCAGTGATCTCATGGGTAGGAAAGCTAGTATAAAGGTTAAGGCACTTTCCTTAGGTTAAATCTTTGGCACCCCATATGGTCCTTCTGGCTCACCAGGGGTTATCCCTGAGCACAGAGCCAATGTGGCCCTAAAACAAAACAAAAAATGTCTCAGTTGAAGAGCTCGATGGAACAACTATGAGGTCTGGGGCTACTCCCCTCCAGTATTTGCCATAGCGAGGACCTCAGTTTTAAGTGGTCAAGTGCCCAGAGAAGCAGATACCTGGCAGTGCTGAGGGAGCTCTGCTGTAGGGACCCAAGCAACAGGAAGGCCAAGCCCATCAGTGCTGAGGGGCCTGTACTGTGAGGATATAACCCAGGGCCTCAACCATACAAGGTATGTGCTCCAGTCTTCTGAGGCTCTATCCTCAGCCCCTGATTCAGAGCTGTAGTTCTTTTATATTGGATGACAGGCCTAGCTAGCTTGGGAGTTTTGCTGTTTTATTCACTCACAGCTTAATCTATTTACATGTTCTTTTTTATTTTTTAAATTTTTCTTGCATTTGGGGTCATACCCGGTGACACTCAGGGGTTACTCCTGGCTCTTTGCTCAGGAATTACTCCTGGCGGTGCTCGGGGACCATATGGGATGCCGGGATTGAACCTACCCGCTGTGCTATCTCTCTGGCCCCTATTTGCATGTTCTTAAGCCAGAGGAAGGATCATACTAGTTTGCTCAAGCAGCAAGTGTGACTCTTTCAGTATACAGAGAACAAAATACTCAGAATCACCCTGGTGCAGATAATAAATAAGAAGGAGGGGCCAGAGCGGTAGACAGTGGGTAGGGCATTTGCTTTGCACGCGGCCGACCTGGATTTGATCCCCGGCATTCCCATATGGTCCCCCGAACTGCCAGGAGTTATTCCTGAGCCAGGAATAACCCCTGAGAGCTGCCAGGTATGACCCAAAAAGACAAAAAAAAAAAAAAAAAAAAAAACCACTAGATCACTAGATCACTAGACATCCCGTTGTTCATAGATTTCCTTGAACAGGCGCCAGTAACATTTCCATTTGACCCTATCACATGCCAGTGTAGCCCAATGGCATCTGCTTGCTTCAGGAATATGAAGACCCTGAACTGTTCATTCAGGGTCTTGGACGAAGAAGTTTGACCATCTTGTAGGCATTTTCTTTCTTGTGAAGGGAAAAAAAATAAATTAATTAATTAATAAGAAGTACCTTGTGGGTGCCATCTAGATTACATGAAGTCCATGAAATTAAGATGGACTTTATATTATAATACTTTATATTACTTTATACCAGCCCCCTCCAGTGTTTTAAGAGCTGATCCCATCATCTCGGAAGGGATTAGTCCTTGGCATAATCCTTTGTTTAGACCTGTAGTAGGGTGTGGCACCACCTTTCTACACTCTTCTACTATCTAGAAGCTGTTTACGGTTCTTCTTTGATAGGACCCTCCCTAAAGTTAGGATTACTTTTGCGTATATAAGGGGACTGACTTGAGGTATTCTCTCCTCTTTGGTAGGACTCCTCTGTGGTGGGATCCTCTTTGGTAGGAGAATTGGACCCCATGTATGGTCTAAGTTCTGACCAGAGCTAGAGTTCTTCCATTATATTGGATTGTGGTGCTAGAGCTTTTTATACTATTAAAAGCCTTTAGGGGGCTGGAGCGATAGTCCAGCGGGTAGGGCATTTGCCTTGTATGCGGCCAGCCGGTACTGGCCCGGTTCGATCCCCGGCATCCCATATGATCCCCCGAGCACCGCCAGGAGTAATTCCTGAGTAACTCCTGAGTGAAGAGCCAGGAGCAACTCCTGAGCATTGCCGGGTGTGACCCAAAAAAAAAAAAAAAAAAAAAGCCTTTTTTGAAATGTGCCAGACTCGTGAGTTTTCATGTGTGCATGAAAGGACAGCGGCCTTGGGGGGTAGAAGAGAACTTCTATCTTGATACTGTTGGGGACTCCAGTGGCTCCCCTGACACTTTTGGAGACCAAATAGTATTTCGTGGCATGCATATAAGACATTGAGTTATCTGCCAATGCTTGAGTCGCTTTCTATTTTTTGATTATTGTGGAAAATATTCCTGTGAACATCAGTGTACAAATGTCTGCTCATGCCTGTGGCTTCTGTTTGGGGTCTACATTCAGAGGTGATTGCTGAACCATGCAGTATAATTGTCTTTTAGTTTATTTCCTATATCCTGATTGTGAACTTTAGTAGACAAAGATTGAATCTTGACACAAATATTTGTTGAACAAGTCATCATTAACTCCAGGAAAAGGGCTGTGTAGGAAACTGAAAATTAAGAAGATAAAGAATGGGGAGGATAGAAGAGGTCTGGGGACTTGTGAAAGTTTTCAGCACTGACTAAAGGGACAAAACTTTGAGCAGAAATCATCAAGTGTATGGCCATCAAGTGTGCACAAAATTTTCTGTGCATACTTTTTTGCTTCTTCCAGGGTCGGAGGCATAGCACAGTGGGGAGAGCATTTGCATTGCATGTGGCCAACCCAGGTTTGATACCTGACATCCCACATGGTTCCCCAAGCACCACCAGGAATAATTCCTGAGTGCAGAGCTAGGAGTAATCCCTGAGCTTTTCTGGGTGTGACCCCCCCAAAAGAAAAGACAAAAAAACATTGCATCTTTCTCCTGTGGCATGCTGTTACTAGAGAATATGTCTTGCATATAACATAAACTCCTTCATATTACTGAGTCCCACAGAAAAGAGATAATGAACTCATAGCTGCCAGTCGAGGCTACAGTTTCTGACATAAGATAGATACATAAACAAATGAGTTGACTGCAAAGCTAATTGTCATAAAAGGTAAAGCAAAGATACAAATACAGTGTTGAACTTGGTGCTATTGATTAAAAGATGAATTATTTTAGCTATTATTGAAAAAGAAAAGGTATTGTCAACTGACTTATGAACATCATTGGTTTGAAAATGCATGCTTATTTTCAAGTATTCAAATATTTTTAAGTATGCTTCTTGCATAAAGTACTTGCTAACATGAAGATACATGATTCTAGTCTAGATAAAATTTCAAGATACCATTAGAGAGAAAGAAGCCAGTAACAAAAAGGCCACTTAGAGTATAAGCCCATTTATATGAAGAGTCCAGGAAAGTAGATCAAGTGATTGCTTAGGGCTGAGAGATAGGATACTTTTAAAAATATTCTAGAATTGATTATGGTTCACTTGCACACTCTACTGCTAATATCATTGTTAACTTAAAAGTAGTCCACAGCTGAACATCCCACCAATCCCCAAATATGTTAAGGCGAAGGTGGAATTTCCTGGGGCCAGAGCAATAGCACAGCAGGTAGGGCGCTTGCCTTGCACTTGGATGACCTGGGTTCAATCCCTGGCATCCCGTATGGTCCCCCAAGCACTGCCAGGAGTAATTTCTGAGTGCAGAGCCAGGAGTAACCCCTGAGCATTGCTGGGTGTGACCCAAAAAAGATAAAAAAAGTGCAATTTCCTGTACTAGTGGGTTCTTGAGAATTGCATGAAAGATTAACATACAAAACTCAGATGAAGTTAAGTTAGTTTATTATGCAGAAAAAGACAGATGATTCCAGGTTCCTCCCCAGGTGTCCAGACCTCCCCCGCCACCTGTGGATGATGTCCCAATCCTGTCTCCAATGCTAATGCTGCCTGGTCCAGTGTACGACCCCCTGCTCCGGTTCACCCTACCTGATCCTGGTGAGTGAGAGGGAGCTGGCAAGAGAGTGAGAAAGCCAAGACAGAGGAAGGGGGGAGAGCCAGCAAGAGCTAGAGGGAGAGGAAGAGAGAGAGTGAGAGGGCGCTCCAGCTGTATCATTACGAAAAATTGAACATGGATAAATTGTAAGGTGTCTGAATTATATACAGTGTCACTATACCAAAACAGCTAGAGCTCAAACATAGCAGACAAGAGTGCAGGGGTTTAGAGGTGAAGAGTTAAGTGGAGAAGCTTCTATGTTCTAAGCTCTTTGGAACAGCCATTTGACTTAGACTGTAGGAACTGTGCCCAGCAGAAACAGGATGAGACTGAGAAGGTAATTCAAACAGAGATAACAGCAGCTCAAAGTTCAGGAAATCCTGGATAAAGCACCAAAAGCAGCTGAGGAAAAGAGATCATCCATGATTTGAGGAAAGGCTCAAAGGCCGGCAAGTCGCAGGACAGTCAGTGCCAGACTCCACCTGTAGCTGTTACAACCTGGGGTAGCGACACGAGCCTTGAAATTTCCCCACAGGTGCCAACCTCGAAAACATTGGAAACTCCATTCACAGAGAAATGGCCTTTACTGGGCCTTTCCTCTTGCTGCCTAGTGTGTTACTGAGCTGACTGGCAGTAAAATCTCCTGTGACGTTTGGAGCCAATGACAAAAAAGGTCGGAAAGGCAAAGGGCATTGCCCCCAGAAGTGCAGTATTTAAACAGACCCTGGAAGAAGGGGTTTGCTGGCACTGAGCTGTGAGACTCCAAAGGTCACCCCAGAGAAGCCAGGAAGCCCAAAAGCCAAGAACCCTCACTGTGAGGAGTCACATGGGAGTCACTGGAGTTCCCAAAGGCATTGAAAGCCCAGAACAAAATGAACCTGGGTGGAGTTGGTGTGGGGTGATGGAAGGAGAGTGATGGGTGGCCAGGCTGTGGGATTCCCGCTAATGAAGGCACTCCGAGGGTTTGTCGGCTCTGGGCCTGAGTGTGCCTGTGTTGTGCCCACTAGTATGAGCTGTGGGCTCATCAAGGATCAGATTGGGTCAGCCGAGTGCAGGACACTCAGGGACAAGGGAAGCCCAGATCGTGGGCTTGGAGAGGCCCAGGCTCTGCCCTGTGGCAGGAGCTACCGTGAACACCTGACCCAGGTCTGTTTCTGGGGGCCCAGGCTGCACCCCTCGCTTTGAGTGTGCAGAGGCGCAAGACCTCAAGGTCCACAGCTTAAAGTGGTCAAGAAGGACAAGATGAAGCCATTAACTCCTTTTTCATGATTTGACTGGGCTAATTTCTTAGTGGATGAATAGAAAATCAAGAATCAATCTTGATGTCCTAAAGGATGAATATGTTGTCTTCTTTTTGTTTTTGAGCCACACCTGGCTCTGTACTCAGGGATCCCTTTGGCAGGCTCAGGGGACCCTATGGGTTTTCCAGGATCAAATGGGTCAACCAAGTGGTCTACTACATTGTGCTATTGCTCTGGCCCTCTCGAGGATGAAGATGAACAATACAGCCAGCTCCAATTCAGAGATGCTCCAGGGCCCCCAAGCAGGACTCCAGGATGCTGAGTCGGGAAATGTAGGCTCAGGCCTTCATTCTCTGAGGAGGCCACTGAGCTGAGAAGAGTATTCAGTAGCTCTCTGCAGAGGGCAGTGGCAGGCCAAGGAAATAAAGAAAGCTACTGGCAATGTGTGCCAGCTGCAAGTGTTTATTTACCTGCAGTATAAACCTGCCGGCCACTACAAAGGCTGGGGGTCACTGAGCCTCACCGTGTGCTCACTGTCCCTGGAGATTATGTGCTGACAGACGTCAAGTTGTCTGGGTTTTTCCAAACAAAATCTAAAATCCTCCCCCGGTCAGTGCCTGTCTAACCAAAGAAGAGCAGTAACAGGAAGCAGGCTTGGCCAGGCCTCTAGATCTGATAAGGCTCTGACTTTCTGGGGTCAGGACACTGCTGTGTGGCCATCACTATCAGGCTGCCTCTTCATCAGAAGCTCTGCAGCATCCGCCACAGGAGTCAGTCAGTGTCTTCCAGAATTTTCTGTCACCTCTCGCACAGGCCTGCTTCTCTCTCTCTCTCTCTCTCTCTCTCTCTCTCTCTCTCTCTCTCTCTCTCTCTCTCTCCCTCTCTGCTTCTCTCTTTCTTGGAGCTCTGGGTTTCCCTCAAAGAGTAGTGGTCACAGACAGCAGAATACCTGTCTGTGTGGTCTCAAGCATCAACAAGTCTGGGCTCTCTTGGCACCCCAAGTTCCAGAGGGAACTACAGGCCTTTTGACAGACCCAGGCACCAAAGGGGGCAAATCCACGGGCTTGCTGGGAAGGGATTTAGAAAGTGAACAATGACCCTCCCAGAGGGGTGTTGCACAGGAAACAGATGTTCACATTTGGCCTGGAAGCAGCTTCTTTGTGTGAATTTGGGGGTAGGGGCCTATACCTGGCAATGCTCAGGACTTCCTCCTGGCTCTCTACTCAGGGGTCACTCCTGGTGGGAATCAGGGACCACATGAGAGAGACATCACGGATCGGATCAGGTCAGCCAAGTGCAGGGCCAGCACTTGACCCACTGTGGCTTAAGATGCCCGGCCCCGTGTGGCTCATTCTTGGCTTGTCTTCCCCAAAGCTCTGCCTCCCAGCTGTGCCTTCGGAGCAGGGCATTATGAGGACACAACCTCAGCTTCACCAGGCTGCAGGCAGAGGGCCTGTGACGAGAGCCAGCTGCGGCTGTCCGGGGGTGTCACTGGAGGCCAGGCATGCCATGCAGGCGCCGAGTCTCATGCCAGGCACCACATGATGCATGGTGGTGGTCTGGCAGAGCTATGGCATAACAGTGACCTGGAAGAGCAAAGGGCAGGGAGGGCCAGGCTCTAGGGGGGCCACAGGAAGAAGGAAATTGGCTGGGCAAGAGATTCTCCATTTTTCAGAGCTAGGATGAGAGCCTGGTCCTGACTGATCAGAAACTAGAGGTCAGCTGCGTTTCTCTCGGTCTGCCCTCTCAGCCAGAAGGCCTCCTGCTCCCAAAAGCCACTCCCCGCTGCACCTGGGCTGACCATGCAGCACTTCCCGTGTTACCAAAGGTCAGCCTCTGAACTCTCTTGTGGAGCCATGTGGGATATGAGTAATGGTGGGGCAAGGGAGGGTCAGACCACAAGGGACTGTTTCATCAGGATTTCTCTTTCTCTCTCTGAAATTGAGATTCTATGTAGAATTTAAATAAGCTACCAGAACTTTTTTTTTTTTTTATTTTTAATTTTTTATTATACCAGCATGAAACATACAATTACAAAGGTGTTCATAATTGGTTCTTGGTAATACAGTATTCCAGCACCCATCCCTCCACCAGTGCCCCATTTCCACCACCAATGTACACCACCCCTCCCACCCACCCCCCAGGCTGCCTCAATAGCAGGTAGCCCTGTTTCCTCTCTCTCTCTCTCTGTCTCTCTCTCTGTCTCTGCATCTCTCTCCCTCTTATTTTGCACACTGTGGCTAGCCCTGCAGATATTTAGAGTTTGTCACTTAAGTCTCTTTGTGTATATTCAATGGTGAGTTTTAATCTGCCATTACCATTTCCCACATTTAGTAAAACACTGGTATCTATTTATATCCTATTAATGAATGCAGTCATTCTATATCTGTCCTTTTCCTTCTGACTAATTTCACTCAGCATGAAGTCTCCATGTCCACCCATTTGCAGGTAAATTTCATAATTTCATCTTTTCTGACAGCTGCATAGTATCCCATAGTATAGATGAACCGCAGTTTCTTTAACCAGTCCTCTGTTCTCAGGCATTTAGGTTGTTTCCAGATTCTAGCTATAGTGAATAGCACAGAGATGAATAAACAAGTACAGATCTTTTGAACCATATATTTAAAATTTCTGCTCTACTAATAGTACATCTAACTGCACCCCCAAGTCCTAGCACTTCCTCCGAATCTCCAAGTCTCTTTCATTTGTACATTCAGAATCAATTATTAAGTCTCATTTCAGAAGAATCATTTACAATTTTAGAAATCATTAAAGCTAACATGCATAGGTAGCCAGGCACAGAGCTTGACAAAATAACTTACTGAATCTCCTTTAAAAATCCTTTTGTGCTGATTTCACATTAGAAAAACCTGAGTCACTGAGAAGTGAAAGAATCTGCCCCACTTACACAACTAATAGGTGAAGAGCACATATTCAGAACAGCTGCTGAGTTCCAAGACCAGGTTATGGAAATGTTCCAGTCATTTATATCTTAGAGAATTATTGAAAATTATTTTAGTTGATAAATTTTCTCTCTGTGTGTGTCTGTCTGTCTTTCTGATTTTGGACCATACCCAGCAGTGCTTAGAGAGATTAGTCCTGGCTCCATGCTCAGGAGTGAGCCCTGTTGTATGTAGGATGCCCTATATGGTGTCAAGGATTTAAACCAAGAATGCAGCCTGCAACCATAAGGAAAGTGAATGTCTTACCTCCCATATGATCTTTCCAGTCACACATTGACTGTTTCTTTCTGCCTTAAATACCCAAGTGTCATGACCCAGTGACTTAACAGTCTGCATTGCCAGCATCAGGCTGTGAATACATTTAGCTAGCTCTAGGGTTCCCATGTGGTAGCTCTGCCACCTGTGATCTCCAGGACCACAAGCAATTTCCAGCTGAGATGCAGCACGACACAAAACACACAAGGGGGTCACACCAGAAGGTCATGGTGGAGACCATTGGTTAGCCCTACCACAAGCATGCACACTGGCAGAGCTGAGTGTGACCCCTGGTGAGCAGCTGAGCAAGTACCACCACTGCAGGGGCATAACCCTTGGAGTACTGCAGCCCAGTGTGAGCAATGCAACCTGGTGTGTGGCCCCCCTGCAGCAACACAGGATGACAGACCTAGCTAGCTTGGGAACTTTGCTGTTTTATCCACTCATACCTTAATCTATTTACATGTTCTTAAACCAGGGTTCATGAGATCTCTCTCTATGTAAACACTGCTGGAGGGTGTGGAAGCTACAGAAGTCACCTTGACTCTGCAGTCAAATGCCCTACCACTGAGCTATACCCCTCTGCTCAGGAGTCACCTTGACTCTGAATGAGTAACTTCTGAGTTGATCACTTGATCACTTGACATCCCGTTATTAATTGATTTGCTCGAGTGGGCACCAGTAATATTTCCGTTTGACCCTATCACATGCCAGTGTAGCCCAATGGCATCTGGTTGCTTCAGGAATATGAAGAGTCTCAAACTGTTCCTTCAGGGTCTTGATGAAGAAGTATGACCATCTTGTAGGTGGGCGGCCACGTGATCTTTTGACATCCCGTGGGATCCAATCAGTAACGGCTCTAGTTCAGCAGTCATCTCCAAATCGCATTACATGTCCAGCTCATCTGATTTTTGATGTCTGGGCAAACAAGACAGCGCCCCTGACTCTGGAACCTTGACGGAGGTCGGAACTCCGGATTCCTTCTCTCACTTGAGTGAGGCATGATATTCCAAGCATAGCTCTTTCGATTCCTCTCTGGGAGACCCGAATAGTATTTCGCCCTGCTTTTGTAGGGCCCAGGTCTCTAAAGCGTATGTTAATGCAGGGAGAATGGTGGAGTCAAAGAGATGTGCCCGGAGCCAGAGGTTCTTTGTCCTTTTAGCTATTTCTTCGATGCTCTTGAAGGCATTCCATGCAGCTCTCTTCCACCTGCGCAGCTCAGGTTTTAGGTTGTTCGTCATGTTGAGTTCTCGACCTAGGTACACATAACTGCTGCATTCAGAGATGTTTATTCCACTGAGAGTGAATGGGCCCACCCCTCTCAGAGAGTCGGGCAAGCTACTGACAGTATACCGCCCACATGGCAGAGCCCTGGCAAGCTGTCTGATGCATATTCGATATGATAATATTTTATGATAATATGATAATAACTTCTGACTTATTATTATATATCTACTAAGACTTCTATGTTATCTAAATTGGGCACAGCTCCTTCTTATACCCACTGCACCCAGCATGGGACAGTTAGAATTTACGAGGAGACTGCCACCCTGGCTACATTGAGACTATCATTTAAGATTATAGGAAGGATCATACTAGTTTGTCCTCATGCAGGAGAGTGTGACCTTTTCAGTATACAGAGATCGAGATACTCAGAATCACCCTGGTGCAGATAATAAATAAAAAGGATCTTGTGAGTACCTTCATCTGGATTACATGAAGCCCATGAAATTAAGATGTATTATTATTATTATTTTTTGCTTTTTGGGTCACACCCGGCGATGCTCAGGGGTTACTCCTGACTCTGCACTCAGGAATTACTCCTGGCCATGCTCAGGGGACCATATGGGATGCCGGGATCGAACCCGGGCCGGCCGCGTGCATGGCAAACGCCCTACCCACTGGGCTATTGTTCCAGCCCCTAAGATGTGTTATTTTATACCAGCCCCCTCCATTGTTTTACATAAGAGATTATGTTGGAAGACGGGATTAGTGCTTGGTGAACCCTTTGTTTATACCTGTAATAGTGTGTGACCCCCCCCCCCCACACTCCATGAGCGCCTTCATTTTCCATATCCAGACTTCTCTCTCATTAGAATCTCTACCCAGCAGACCAGCCTATCACAGCCTGGCTCAGGCGGCCGCTTGCAGCCGCGTGTGATTCATCAATAAATGCTGGACTTAGAGATGACTACAAGAGTATGCTACCTGCATGGCAGAGCCTGGCAAGCTACCTGCATTGTATTTGATATGCCAAATACCAGTATCAATTATAGACCTCATTCCGGAATGGATTGAGTCTCTTTATGTTCCTGGAGCAATCAGATGCCCTTGGCTCTACTAGCATGAGATAGGACATATGGAGATGTTACTGGGGCCCGCCGAGTAAATCGATGATGAACGGGAAGACAGTGATACAGTGATACCACCCTTTTATGCTCTTCTACAATCTAGAAGTTGTTTAGGGTTCTTTGTTGACAGGACCCTCCCTGTTAGGATTACTTTCCTGTATATAAGGGGACTGACTTGAGGTACTCCTCTCTGGTAGGACTCTCTTTAGAGGGTCTCTCCTCAGCTAGTCTGAGGGACTCCTTTCTGGTAGGATCCTCTTTGGTGGGAGACTTGGGCTCGGGTATGGTCTAAGTTCTGACCAGAGCTAGAGTTCTTTCATTTTATTGGATTGTGGTGGTAGAGCTTTGTGACTATTAAAAGCCTTTTGGAACTATGCCGAACTCGTGAGCTTTCATCTGTTCCCTTGGTGGCTTCCAGAGGTAGAAGAGAACTTCTGTCCTGATACTGTTGGGGGAATCCAGCAGCTCCTGACAACAGGCCAAAATGTGGAGATTCCGCAGTTGTGCCTGCACCCGCGCCATGGTGGCAGCATTTAGGGCCTCTGAGGAGAACTTAATGAACCTGCCATTGTCCACATTCCTCTTTGTGGAACTGATGCTGTTTCTTTGTTATATTGATTTTAGGCCACATCCGGTGATGCTCAGGGTGTTACTCCAGGCTCTGCACCCAGGAATCCTTGGGCAAGGCACAGACAAGGACTCCTTGGAGCTGAGGTGAAAGAGAAACTTCTGTGGTGTAGGAAAGGCCCAGGGAGGGTGGGGGACTCAGCCCAGGGGTTGAAGAGTGATATATCCATCTTCCAAAATAGTCAAAACAAAAGACTACAAAGTGACTTTAAAAAAGAGAAATTCATTTTTCTCACATTTCTGGAGACCAGAAATCACCCTCAGCTTCCAGCAGCTGGGCTCCATCCTGAGGCTCAAGGCAGAATCCTCCCCTCTGGCCAGGCTGGTGGGTTGTCATTGTTTGGTTCCAGAGCAGCTATTTCTTACTACGGTATAAATGGTCATATTGTATACAGCGTAACCCCAGCTAACTGCTCGTGGTAGCCTGAATGAGGCGCAAGAAGAACCGTTCTGTGGCTGTTCTGTGAACTCTGTCCTCAGCTAGTCTGAGGGTCCTACAGTCCTGTTCCACCCTTCCCTTTGGTGGTGGTAGTGTGTTACAGGTGTGGCTGCAGGACCCAGCTGTGTCAGCAGGTGGCAGCCAGGAGATAGACTTCTCCACACCCAGGACTCTGATCCATAGGCTCTGGTTAGTTGGATGGTCTGACATAGAAAAAGACTGGGTCCCCTGGGATGAACACGGAGCCAAGGCGAAGCCTGGCAAGCTACCCGTGGTGTATTTGCCAAAAAACAGTAACAATAATGGACCTCATTCCCAATGAATGGTGATGTTACTGGCGCCCACCGAGCAAATTGGATGATCAATGGGAAGATAAGTGGCAAGTGACAAGCAACTTCTAGACTCAGATCAGGCCCCAAGCAGGAACCTCCAGACTCAGACCAGGCCCCAAGCACAGACAACACAGCCTCAAACAACAGTAAGTTACTACGATCAACAGAGAAGCATATTTAGACTTCTTTGATGATTAAAATAATAATACACATGATGACTCAAGTAAGAGTCAAAAAAATAATATTAATACATGAGGTTATTTCTAAAGACAGAAGGCCCTCTAGGGGGCCAGAGCTATAATACAGCGGGTAGGGCACTTGCCTTGCATGTGGCCAACCCAGCTTCAGTTCGCAGAACTACATACCGCTTCCCATCCCCTGCCAAGAGTGATTGCTGAGTGCATAGCCAGGAGTAAGCCCTGAGCAGTACTGGGTGTGGGTCCCCAAACACACACATACACACACACACACACACACACAAGACAAATTCGCAACTCTGTCACATAGATTCCAATTCACCAGTTCGAATCAGGATGAGCCTTGGGGGCTGCGACAGCTGGTTTCATAAGGCAGCTTGGAACACAGGTGTGTGCCTTACAAAGGAGTTGGGAAATCCCAGGTGCGGAAAAAGTTGTGATTGTAAAATTTCAGTGAGCATCAGTCACCTAGATCCATGGCGGTTTCTGACTAAGCTTCTCTGGCAGAGGGCCCAGACAATACCAGTCAGCTTCCGGGTGACTGACACACAACCTGAGAACAGTCAAGAGTTGCAGTTTCCATCAGATTATTTGAATCAGGCTGGGGTGCACACAGAGAAATCTTCATTCTTCCTCCTCTGTGGCATGTCCCCAGTTCAGATGCCCCAGCCTGGGTCTGAACATGACAATTAACTGAAACAGCTCCATAATGTTGTAAATACCTTTGCAGTTCAGACACAGTCTTGAAGAAAGCAAATTATGTCCTGAAGTTTCCCAGTCCCTGGAAGCTCATTAATAGCCACTCCTGGGCCACCCTCAAAGAAAATCAGGATGCTGGATCTCAGAGATGTACTTATCCTTGCAATCAGAAGATCTTAACACTTATTTTCCAAGAATGCCCAATTATACTTTGCTTATTCTCCTTCCTGGAAAGAATTTAATCACTTGTGGCAGCTTGATTTGGTGTAATAGGTATTTGTGTCTACTGCTAGAAAAGGGTTTGTATATTGCTTCTCTAGATTTACAAAGAATTTCAGCCCCCGGTTTTTCTAACTCTCCCATTGGGGGTGCAGCTCCAGTCCCACGAGAAAGTTTGTTTCTCTCTGCAGTGGTTTCTATCAAACAAACACTATTTCTTTGGTTTTCTGCTTCCCTCTCCTAGGCTCTAGTAAGTTGTTTTGACTTGGTTTGTTTCAGTTTTTATTTGGGGGGTCGCACCCAGCTGTACTCATGGTTTACTGTGTAGGGGCTGGGGGACTGTATATGGTGCTGGGGACCAAATTGGGGTACCTTAACCCTGCATCCTCTCTTGCCCAGCGCCTTCTGTGCGCAAGCTCAGTGCCTTAATCCCACATCCTCTCCTCCCCAGGGCATCATTTTTGGGTCTTGTCCTGCTATGTCAAAAACAGTGTCTTCTAGTAACAACTATAGAAATGATCCCTGAAAGTATACACGAGGAAATGGAAACACATTCCTGCTCATGGATGGGGAGAATTAACATTGTCAAAATGGTAATATTCCCTAGAGCTTTGTACAGATTCAATGCAGTTCCTATAAGGATACCCATGACATTCTTTAAAGAAATTGACCAAACACTCCTAAAATTCGTATGAAATAATAAACCCCCACGGATACCTGAAGCAATCCTTGGGAAAAAAGAAGATGGGGAGGCCTTCTTCACATCTTCACCTTTCCCAACCTCAAACTGTACTACAAAGCAGTAGTAATTAAAACAGCGTGGTATTGGAATAAAATCAGACCTGTGGACCTATGGAATAGAGTTGAGTATCCTGACACCCACCCTCAAAGACATGATCAGTTAATCTTTGGTAAAAGGTGCAAAGAGTCCAAACTGGAGTAAGAAAAGTGTCTTCAACAAGTGGTGCTGGGAAAACTGGACAGCTACATGTAAAAAATGAATCTGGACCTGTGTCTAACACCTCGCACAAAAATCATATCAAAATGGATGAAAGATCTCAATATCAGACCTGAATCCATAAAGTACATTGAAGAAAATATAGGAAAAACCCTCCACGACATTGAAGCTAAAGACATCTTCAAAGGTGAAACACTATTAACAAAGCAACTAGAGGAAAAGATAAACATATGGGACTACATGAAACTAAAGAGCTTCTGCACCTTGGAAAGAAACAGTGACCAAGATACAAAGACAGTCCACAGAATGGGAAAGAATATTCACCCAATATCCATCTGATAAGGGGTATTATCCAGGACATATCAGGCACTAGTACAGATATATAAGAAGAAAACAGCCAACACCATTAAAAAATGGAGAGAAGAGATGAACAGAAACTTTGACAAGGAAGAAATTCAAATGGCCAAAAGGCATATGAAAAAATGCTCATCATCACTAATCATCAGAGAGATGCAAATCAAAACTACAATGAGATATCACCTCACACCACAGAGAATGGCTCATATCCAAAAGAGTAAAAGCAACAAGTGCTGGCGTGGATGTGGGGAAAAGGGGACTCTCATACATTGTTGGTGGGAATGTCGACTTGTACAACCTTTCTGGAAAACAATATGGACATTCCTCCAAAGACTAGAAATTGAGCTCCCTTTTGACCCAGCCATACCACTCCTGGGAATATACCCTGGGAAGCCAAAAACACACAGCAGAAACACAATCCACACTTTTATTTTCATAGCAGCACTATTCACAATAGCCAGAACCTGGAAACAACCAGTATGCCCGAGAACTGATGGCTGGATAAAGAAACTGTGGTACATCTACAAAATGGAATACTATGCAGCTGTTAGGATAAATGAAGTTATGAAATTTGTCTATAAATGGATGCACATGGAAAGGATCATGTTGAGTGAAATTAATCAGAAGGAAAGAGAGAGATATAGAATGACTGCATTTATTTGCATGACATAAATATATCAGGTGATCTTACTAAAAGTGGAAATTACTGCAAACATG
>JAJIBD010025357.1:0-23335 GCA_021461705.1 Cryptotis parvus | reverse complement strand
ACCAATGGAATAGAGTTGAGTATCCTGACACCCACCTTCAAAGACATGATCAGTTCATCTTTGATAAATGTGCAAAGAGTACAAAATGGAGTAAGGGAAAGCCTCTTCAACAAGTGGTGCTGGGAAAACTGGACAGCTACATGTAAAAAAATATGAATTTGGACCTGTGTCTAACACCTTGCACAAAACTCAGATCAAAATGGATTAAAGATCTCAATATCAAACCTGAATCCATAAAGTATGTTGAAGAAACTATAGGAAAAACCCTCCACGACATTGAAGCTAAAGACATCTTCAAAGGTGAAACACCATTAACAAAGTAACTAGAAGAAAACATAAACATATGGGACTGCATGAAACTAAAAAGCTTCTGTACCTCAAAAGAAACAGTGACCAAAATAGAAAGACAGTCCTCAGAATGGGAAAGAATATTCACCCAATACCCATCTGATAAGGGGTAATATCCAGGATATATCAGGTACTGGTACAGCTATATAAGAAGAAAACAGCCAACCCCATTAAAAAATGTGGAGAAGAGATGAACAGAAACTTTGACAAGGAAGAAATTCAAATGGCCAAAAAGGCATATGAAAAAATGCTCATCATCACTAATCATCAGAGAGATGCAAATCAAAACAACAATGAGATATTACCTCACACCACAGAGACTGGCCTATATCCAAAAGGGATAAAAAGCAACAAGTGCTGGCATGGATGCGGGGAAAAGGGGACTCTCATACACTGTTGGTGGGAATGTCGACTTGTACAACCTTTCTGGAAAACAATATGGACATTCCCTCCAAAGACTAGAAATTGAGCTCCCTTTTGATCCAGCCATACCACTCTTGGGAATATACCCTGGGAAGCCAAAGGCACACAGCAAAACACAATCCGCACTTTTATTTTCATAGCAGCACTATTCACAATAGCCAGAACCTGGAAACAACCAGTATGCCCGAGAAATGATGACTGGATAAAGAAACTGTGGTATATCTACACAATGGAATACTATGCAGCTGTTAGGATAAATGAAGTTATGAAATTTGCCTATAAATGGATGGACATGGAAAGGATCATGTTGAGTGAAATTAGTCAGAAGGAAAGGGAGAGATATAGAATGACTGCATTTATTTGCATGACATAAATAAATATATACATATATACATATATACATATATACATATATACATATAACATATATACATACACACATACATATATATACATATATATACATATATATATATCACTCGAATACCGTTATTCATCGATTTGCTCGGCGCGGGGCCCAGTAACATTTCCATTGGAACCTATCACGTGCCAGTGTAGCCCAATTTCATCCGGTTGATTCAGGAATATGAAGAGCCTCAAACCATTCCTTTAGGGTCTTGACAAGGAAGTCTGACCATCTTGTAGGTGGGCAGCCACGTGATCTTTTGACATCCCGTGGGATCCAGTCAGCAATGGCTCTAGTCCAGCGGTTGTCTACAAATCGCATTACATGTCCAGCCCATCTGATTTTCGATGTCTTGGCAAACGAGACCAGCATCCCTGATTCTGGAATAGCGACAGAGGTCAGAACTCCGGATTCCTTCTCTCACTCGAGTGAGATGTGATATTCCAAGCATAGCTCTTTCGATTCATCTCTGGGAGACACGAATAGCATTCTCATCCTGCTTTTGTAGGGCCCAGGTCTCTGAGGCGTATGCTAACGCAGGGGGAGAACGGTGGAGTCAAAGAGATGTGCCCAGAGCCGGGGGGTTCTTTGTCCTTTTAGCTATTTCTTCGATGTCTTTGAAGGCATTCCATGCCGCTCTCTTCCTCCTGCGCAGCTCAGGTTTTTAGGTCGTTCATCATGTTGACTTCTCGACCTGGGTACACAAAACTGCTGCATTCAGAGATGTTTGTTCCATTAAGAGTGAATGGGGCCTCTGGAACTAGTTCATTTTTCAGAAACATGGTTTTCCTTTAGATTCAGCTGTAGACCTATCTTTCCACATTCTCCGTCGAAGTGAGCAAGCATTTGTGCTGCTTGGCTAATGTTTGGTGTTATTAGAGCGATGTCATCAGCGAAGTGGAGGTGGTATAGTTGCCGACCATCTATCTTCACTCCCATTCCTTCCCATTCTAATTGTCGCATGATGTTCTTGAGAGCGGCACTGAAAAGTTTTGGTGAAATGGTATCACCCTGTCGAACCCCTTTTTTGACATCAATGATCACTTCTTTGTAGAATGGTGAGATCCTGGTGGTGAATCCGTAATACAGCTCACGAAGGATCTTGATGTATTGGGTTTGAACATCTTGTTTGGCTAGGGCTTCAATGACTGCTTCAGTCTCCACAGAATCAAAGGCTTTCTGTAAATCAATGAACGTGAGACAGAGCGGCATCTTGTACTCCCTACAAACCTCAATGAGCTTGGTTACTGTGTGGATATGGTTGATTGTGCTGAATCCTTTCCGGAAGCCTGCTTGCTCGCATGGTTGTCCTTCATCTAGTATTCTGCTAATCCTGTTCAGGATGACTCATGTACAGTTTGTAGATGACGGACAACAGCCAGATGGGGTGATAGTTGCCCGATGTCGTGAATGTCTCCCCTTCTTGATCAGTAGAACTGTCCTGCTGGTTTTCCATTGGGAGGGCACCTTGCATTCGGACAGGTAGCGTGTGAAGAGCCGAGCTAATGTATTGATGAGTACTGACGGCAGATTCTTCAGGTGTTCGGTGTGTGACTTTGTCTGGGCCTGGTGCTTTTCCCTTCTTTACCGACGAGATGGCATGTCGGATTTCAGAAGGGAGAACATTGGGAATGACATATCCATCCTGTGGAATTTGGTATGTGGGCAGGTGGATGTGGCTATCAAAGAGATTTGAGTAGAAGTCATGGATAATGTTCTCCATTGCCTTTCTGGAAGATGTGATAGATCCATCAGGGCGTCGGAGGGCAGTCATCTTGGTCTTATAGTTGGCGAAGGACAGGCGGGTGGTGCGAAAGCTTTTCCCGGTTTGCTGTATCTTCCAGTATTTCGGCTTTTCTGTCTTTGAGGTCTTCTTTTATCGCTTCTCTGCACTGTTTAGCAAGCTTGGACGTTATTATTTGGTCTCCTGAGGCTTGCGCCTTGCCATGTTGGTGAATGAGCTCAAGAAATTTCTGAAGACAAGCATCCTTTTGTGTGTTTATATATATATATATATATATATATATATATATATATACATATACACAAACACACACATATTTTGACATCAAAAATCCAGTGTCAGGCGAAACGTGGATCACGAGGTCTTACCAAAAGTGGAAATTACTGCAAGCGTGTGGGAGTCAGAGGTTAGGTAAGACAGAGAAGGGAACATGTGTGAATAAATGTCAAAAGGGTTAATACCAACTTAGAACTGAGCATTAAATACAGGCAAAAAAATGTACATGATGGCCTCTAAGTGTATGTAATGCATCCCACAATGTGTAAGAGAAGGAAAAGGGAAAGAGGGAGAGAGAGAAAAGAGACAAAGAACCTGCCATTTGGGCAGGCTATGGGAGGGGAGGGAATTGGGGACATTGGTGGTGGAAAATGGGCACTGGTGGAGGCGGGGTGCTGAAATACTATGTGACCGAAACCTCTAAACATGAACAACGTTGTAATTGTATATCTCCAGGTGGTATAATAAAATATTTAATAAAAAATGTTGCTGTTCAATGTGTAAGAGAAGGGAGAGGGACAGGGAGAGAGATAGAGAGAGATAGACAGAGAGAAAGAGACAGAGAGACAGAGGCAGAGAGACACAGACAGAGACACAGAGAGAAGAAAAGTGCATGTCATAAAGACAGGCTTAGGGGTGGGGAGGGAAGCTGGAGACATAAGTAGGAAATATAACTGGTGGAGGGATGGGTGCTGGAACACTGATGGAATCCCAATCACAGACAGCTTTGTATTGTATATTTCATGGTGATATAATAAAACTTAATAAAAAATGGTGCGGTTACCCATGATCAAAAGAATGAAACTGAACCACTGTCTTATACCTGCATGAAAGTTAACTCAAGTGGACTAAAGATTTTGATGTTATCCTAGAATATGGAAAATACATCAAAGGAAATATAATCAAGATATTCCTTGATACTACTGGCTTTTGCAAGACATCAACTCCAACAGCACACGAGGGAAAATAAAAATGAAATTAGTTACAACAAACCAAAAAAAAAATTTATCAGATGTGCTAAAAGTTGTCAAAAAATCTCTCTGTATCTACTGATATCATGTAGCATATTGATTTGCCTATATTTAACTATCCTTGCATCACTAGAATAAATACTATTATCCATGTGGTATGATTGTTTTAATATAGTTAAATTCGGTGTGCTAAGATTTTGTTGATGATGTCTGCATCTCTATCTATGAGGGGTATTGTCTGTAAAAAAAAGTGTTTTTATGCCTCTCCTTTTGGTATCAGGGTAATGTTAACTTCATAGAAAGTGGAAGGATTTCTGCTTTATTTTTTGAGAAAGTTTGTTAAGTAAAGGTAATAGGTCATCTTTGAAAGACTGGTAAATCACACTAGTAAAATCCAACTGGAACTGGGCTTTTGTTTTAGGGAGATTTGATTACTGTTTCTTTGTTTGAAATTGGAATGTTTGGGTTTTCTATTTCTCTGTGATTAAACGTTGGGAGGTCAGGTGATCCTAAAAGTTTGTTCAATTCTTCTAGGTTCTCTAATTTAGAGGCATAAAGTTGTTCACAGTAATCTCTTATGACCCTTTGTATTATTGTTCTATGTGTTATAACTTATCCCCATTAATTTATTATTCTATTAACATTTTCTCTTTTTTATCATGAGTCTGAGAGTTTATCAGTCTGTTTATTCATTCAATAAGTCAGAGTTTGTTTTCTTGATCTTTTGTATTTTATTTCTATTTTGTTTCTTCTTTAGTTCTTATTATTGCTGTCCTACTTTCGGTTTTTATTTATTTTTTTTATTTTTTAATTTTTTGCTTTTTTTTGGTCACACCCGGCAATGCTCAGGGGTTTCTCCTGGCTCTGCACTCAGGAATTACTCCTGGCAGTGCTTGGGGGGACCATATGGGATGCCAGGGATCGAACCCGGGCCAGCATGGGCCGGCTGGCTGCATGCAAGGCAAGCGCCCTACCCGCTGGGCTATCGCTCCGGCCCCTACTTTCGGTTTTTAAATGGAAGAAAAATCTTAGCATATGCTACAACATGAATGAGTCTTGAAGACATTAGGTGAAATAAGCCAAAAGAGAAATTAACTCGGTTGCAAAGCACATGCTGGAGTCCCTCCATGACTCACGGTCAGAGGAGTAGCAGGTTTCATTTTGTCGTTTCTCCCACCAACATTGTGTTTTTCTTCCAACATTTTGACTAGAAAAGAACACTGGAAGGCATACCAGCCCCTCTGCTTTTTGGGGGTGGGTGGAGGAGTATGCTACCCGCACAGCAGAGCCTGGCAAGCTACCCTGTAGTATTTGTTATGCCAAATACCAGTAACAATTATAGACCTCATTCCCATGACCTGATGGAATGGTTTGAGGCTCTTTATGTTCCTGGAGCAAGCAGGTGTCCTTGGGCTCTACTTGCATGAGACAGGACATATGGAGATGTTACTGGTGCCCGCTCCAGCAAATCGATGATAAACGGGAAGACAGTGATACAGTGATACTTAAGTGAGGCAGTCAAAAATCAGAAAAACAGTAGTAGGGCTGTTGCGAGGTTCGAGATAAAGGGGTAAGTTGGGGGGTATGTGTTTAATAGATATAATTTTAGCTACAGAATATGTTATAAAATGGTTAAAATGGAAAATTCTGTATATTATTTCAGTTTACAAAACTGAAAAAAAGATAGTGGGATTTTTTATGCTTTGGTTTTTCTTGCCCAAACCATGTAGGTTCTCCCTGCTCATGCCATCTCATGCCACCTTTTAGCATGCCTCAGGGCTTGCTACTTGCTATATTGTTTTGAATGATGGATTTGCATATTTTCTTTCCTTGATCTTATGCAGAATGCTTATGATAGTACATTAAAATATTGTAATTTTCAGAGTATATGCTGGATCTCTGTAAGTCAAGGATTTGTTGGGGCTGGAGTGATAGTCCAGTGGGAGGGCATTTGCCTTGCATGCGGGTGACCTGGGTTTGATCCCCAGTATCCCATATGATCCCCTGAGCACCACCAGGAGTAATTCCTGGCGCAGAGCCAGGAGAAACCCCCTGAGCATTGCCAGGTGTGACCCAAAAAGCAAAAAAAAAAAAAAAAAAAAAGAAAAAAAAAAGAAAAAAGAAAGAAAGAAATAAAGAAATTTATCCTTGTGAAAATCTGATACATACTTCACTGAAAGAAAAGTTGTCCAAAGGACATTTATGGGAGATGAAAAGTAGAAAGAGCTTTATCAGGGAGACTAGAAAAATCGCCTATGTAGACAAAGTTGTTGACTAATGGGAAAGAGTCTCATTGATTAGAGGTGATTAGCAAGCTGGGATATGACAGAGAAGTCAGAAACTCAGTATTATAAATTAGTCTTGCTGAGTAAAAATGGATTACATAGGTAGAAATGGAGACTCAAACTTTGTATGATTATGAAAGCATCAAAAGCTCCATTTATAAAAATCTGAAATATACTGTGTAAAAAGAAATCACATATACTTCTACCACCCAGAGTTTAAAAAAATGCTGAAGGCATTCAGTTTATTCTTGGTGTATAAAATATGCAAGTTGTCCTCATTCTGCATAGTAATATGAGACCATAAAATGATAGTGCAGAATTAAATGGCGCAGTCCCATCGAATCACAGAGAAGCCTCAGTTGCACCTTGGTAGACCTGGTCTCTGCACCCAGATCAGCGGAGCCTTCTCAGGATGGAGCAAGCCAAGTCCCCACCCTTTTGGAGGGCACAGTGCTTCACCCACCCACATCCAAGTCCACTTGTATTTCAACAGCCCAGTACCCATGGCTATACTGCTGAATCATCCTAGTGACCCAGCTGCTGGAGTATGTGGCCCAGTAAGTGACCCTGCAACATCTCCAAGTTCACAGTTTGGATAGCCCAGTAGGAAAATAGAAAATTAGATGGGACAGTTATGTAAAAGTCCACTAAGCTCAGTGACCAAAAAATAACAGCACAGAAGGCTCAATTAGCACCTAAACACTCAGCAAATCCTTATACAATGACTTTGTTAGTAACACCAGCATGAGATGTATGTTGTAATAAGTAATATAAAGCAAATAATTTGTACCTGCAGAAGAAGCAGAGGGTTGGGTGGGTAATTGGCAACATTGGCATGGGAGTGGGTGGGTAACAAAATTTGTTAACAATTAGTTAATTAATTGATAATCAATCAACCAATTAGTTAATTAACTAAATGATAATGAAATTTGTTACTGCATTAAAAATTATTTTGCTTTTTGGGTCACTCCTGGCAATGACAGGTGTTACTCCTGGATTACTGAGGATTTACTCCTGGTGGTGGTCGGGGAATTATGGGATGCTGGCGATCGAATCTGGGTGGTCTGCATGCAAGGCAAACACCCTACTGCTGGAACTATCTCTCCAGCCCAGCATTAACATTTCTTAAGATCTGGGGATGAAGTGATAGCACAGTGGGGAAGGTGCTTGCTTTGCACGGGCTGACCTGGGTTTGTTTCCTGGCATCCCACTCCAGTTCCCTAAGCTCCACCATGAGAAGAGATCCCTGAGTGCAGAGTCAGGAGAAAGCCCCCGAACACAACCAACAGTGGTCCCAAAACAAAACAAAACAAAACAAAATAAACAAAAAAACAAACCCAAAAAACAAAATTAAAAAACCCAACTCTTTGTATCAGTTATAAATATGTAGTTATAAGTATGGGGGGGCGGGATTAAAAAAAACAGCAAACCTAATATTTATGTAAAATCCTATAATCTGAAGCATTAGAAACATTAATAAGTAAGAGCCTTCTTTGACTGAAATTTTATAAGCTAGTCAACAAGGCATATACATTTTTTGCAGCTGATGGGTTTTTTACTTTGAAATTATCTGTAAATGAAAACCAATAATGGTTAGAATCTAAATCATTGAGGTTTTTTTTACACTTTCTTGAGAATCTTTCCAAGATTAAAAATATGTAACAGTTTTAAAAATAAATAATATAACAGAGACACTCATTGTACAATCAGATCTACTATGCAGGTATATTTGCATGCAAAAATTTTCCTGGTTGCGGTTTCAAGAGTTTTTCGCTCCTAGTGAAATATTTTCACTGGAATCGAAAGAGCTATGCTTGGAATATCACGCCTCACTCAAGTGACAGAAGGAATCTGGAGCTCCGACCTCCATCACAGTTCCATAGTCAGGGACGCTGTCTCATTTGCCAAGGCATTGAAAATCAGATGAGCTGGACATGTAATGCGATTTGGAGAAGACCGCTGGACTACAGCCATTACGGACTGGATCCCACGGGATGTCGAAAGATCACATGGCCGCCCACCTACAAGATGGTCAGACTTCTTCATCAAGACCCTAAACGGTTTTGAGGCTCTTTGTATTCCTGAAGCAACCAGATGCCATTGGGCTACACTGGCATGTGATAGGAACGGGATGTCAAGTGATCAAGTGAAACATTTTTCCACTTTTTTGTGTGTGAGGGTGCACATTGTGCACACAGATGGTGCTCAGTGCTTACCCCTGGCTCTGCGCTCAGGGATCACTTTTGGCAAACTTGGGAATCAAACATAGGTCCTGTATGTGCAAGGCAAATCCATACCTACTGCGTTATCCCTCCAGCTCATTACCTAGGGGCAGTGAAACAATTCCAATGACACCGACACGACAGCACATCCTGAAATGGCAACTGGGAGTGGTGGAGGGCGGTTTAAGGCTGGTGTGTGAATAATAAAAAAACAGCTTTGCAATTAAAAAAAAACTGAAGTTTTATTTTTCAGTGTAACACTGATGAAAGAGTAGCCTGTCATTTTCTCATTTACCTTTAGAAGTTGTGTTTGCATGCCTCTTTTCTAAATGTTAGGACAACTGACATGCTCCTAAGTCAGAAGCAGCTGCCAGCATCTTTGTGCTTTGCTTTCCATATTGCAAAATATCGCCCAGAATTTCCTTAATAGGTGAGGTGGGATTTGTTATTTTTCCTTTCCCCAAGACTTCCTCATTCTTTTCTTCAAACCCATTTTTCTGATTTATGCAGGGAACTTCACTCCCAAGTCAAGCCGGGAGATCCTCTGGCATGGGCCCACCTTTAACACTCTTACAGAGTTCCCTTCACATCCTCTGGCCCCATTTTACACTCCTAGAGTTCCTTTCGCATCCCCTCTCAGCACCATGTACTGTCTCTTTGCTGGACTTTGAGTTCTGTTGGCCAATCCTTCTTCCAATTAGCCTCTTTGCTAAAGTGCTACATGAATCTATCAGTGGGAGACAAGGAGGAAACATAACATGCAGCGCTGTCTGAGCATGAACTAAATAATGGATGTACAGGGACCAGCTGCAGATAGATTTTGAAATAAGTGCCTGATTAGTCACTGATAAAGGGGTGCCCTGTTATTTACATTGTGATCTGTTCACCAAAGAGCTAGTAGTAAAGTCTGCACACTTCATACAATTACTCTGTTAATAAAAGGAGATAACTGAAACCTGAACTATGTTGTGAGGATGCTATTTGGCTGAATTTTGACAATAAAAGAACCATGTAAAGCAAGGGTTATCTCGGTATCAGTGTGCTTCAGAAAGTTCAAAATGATTATAAATTTTAAATATATATATATATATATATATATATAAAAATAAACATTTTATTATACCACCGTGAGAATTCTTCATGTTTGGAGGTTTCGGTCACATAGTGTTCCAGCACCCCGCCCTCCACCAGTGCCCATTTCCCTCCACCAGTGCCCATTTCCAGCCACCAATGTCCCCAATTCCCTCCCCTTCCTATAGCCTGCCTCCATGGCAGGTTCTTTATCTCTTTACTCTCTCCCCCTCTCTCTCTTCCTTCTCTTAAATATTGTGATAAATTTTAAATATATTTATGTAATTCCAAATATGTGTACATTTCAATATATTTTAAAATAGCAAGTTATAATTAATATATTCTGGTGTTTCACTTCATCTTATATTACACAGCTGGAATGATAGTACAGCAGGTAGAGAGCTAGCCTTGCATGCAGCTGACCTGGGGTCAATCCCCGAGCAACCCCTGAGCAGTACTGGATACTGCTGGGTGTGATCAAAAAAACGAAACAAACTTATGTAATAAACTTTCCCATATTGCTAAAATAGTTACGTTTAGAATTTAGTTTAATGGCATAGAATTCAGTCTCTAAGAATGAAGTTTAATTTCCAATTGAGCAACCTATAGGTAATTAACAAAGGGCTTATCTGAAAGACAATACTGTGAGAATAATGTTTGCATAATTCATTAGGCACTACTATAATTATTCCCTATTTATCAATTTCTAGAAACGGAATGACTAAACTCAAGGAACATAAAAATTTCAAGGCGAATGGTTCACGGTCATTTATACTTTTGTTACTAATATATTGACTGACCTCATGGTGTGTTGCTCTGGCTTCCTACTAGGCTCACTGGGATGACAGGTCACAATCAGAACCCTGCCTAGTACTGTATACAGTGTATAAGCGTGAAAGATCCTGGTAAGGACCTGATCCTAACATCTATTACTATCTAAGACTGTTGTCAGCGGCCGCTCTGCAGCTGTGCGCCGACGGAGCTGTGGGTCTGGCATGTCTCTCTTCTGGGGTAGCTGGTGTGGAGGTGGAGGAAAGAGTGGAGGAGCCCAAATCCCCACTCCAAGTTGGCCAGCGTGACCCCTCCTCTGCACGTGTGAGCGAACCCTTGGAGCAATGTTGGACTTACCACCACCGGAGGTCAGCTCCATGGGTTGCTTCCTCGTGGGGCTGAGGGGTGCAGTCATTCTCAACATCCAGACTCCGCAGCTCCTCAGAGCTCCACCCAAGAGAAAATCTGATCGTTCCCCATTGAGTTTCATCAGTAAATGCTCGAGATAGAGCCTTCTACTTAGATTATACCACCTACGGCAGAGCCTGGCAAGCTACCCATGTTTTATTTGATATGCCAACAACCAGTAACAATTATCGACCTCATTCCCATGACCTGAAAGAATGGTTTGAGGCTTTTCCTATTCCTGGAGCAAGCATATGCCTCTGGGGTACACTTGCTTGCAACAGAGCGTATGGAGATGTTACTGGTGCCAGCATGCTCTAGCAAATTGATGAACAACCGGAAGACAAGTGATACAAGTGATACTAATATATTTTCCAGAATTTCAACTCCCAATTTTAGAAACTGTACTTCATTTCTTTGATTTTCCTTCTTTCTTTTTGTGTCTTTGTTCCTGGTCCACAACTGGCAGTACTCAGGGCTTATTCCTGGCTCTTTGCCCAAGACTCCTGACAAGTCTCAGGGGACCATATGGGTGCTGGGGAAGAAACCCAAAATGGCTTCATGTAAGGCAAGTGGCCTGGCCTCTGTGCTCTCTTTCTAGCCTCATTTTCCTTTGTTACTTGTGGGTTTATATGTGCTTGGTGACATTAACATTGGACATTTGCAATTCTGCTGTTGTGAACTATCTATTCAAATCCACTTTTTTTTCAAATATCAATTGGTTCCTAACTGATTCACGGGATTTTTTTTTAATATAGATTATATCCTTATGGATACTGACTTAAAACAGTTTTACAATTTCAAAACTCATGAATTCTTATTACCTTCCAGTCCATTTTTCATATTATTAGAAAATGGGATGAGCAAATTTTAAAAAATTCATACTAAAATTATGCCATGTTTTATTATAATTTTTATTTGTTGTCAGGGAGCCTCCCCAGCAGCGCTGAGGGTAGTGGGACAGAGGTCACTCCAAGAGGTGAGCCCTTGATGAGGTGACCTCATCTCGACTGTGAGGGCCTAAAGGCCCAGGGCTCTGGAGGTGCAGTGGTGCTAGGGCATAGGACATGTAGCGCAGACTTCAACGCAGAGCCCATCATGCAGAAGATGAGCTCCAACTCCTGGCACTGCCTCCCAGGCCTTTTGCTTGGTTTTAAGATTAAACTTTAGAGTTGATTGAAAGAATCCAATTATCAAGACTCATTTTCCTCACTAAGGCACCAAAACACACAACAATTAATTATGGAAGAAAACACAATACATTGTTATCACTAAAATCTAAATTAATGAATTAAGAACAAAAATTAAAGCAGACCTTGAAAATAATTTAATGAATTTGACTTTTGCTTTTGGCATGACCCTATTTCACAGTCCAATGCTCAATCCATTCTCTTGTCTAACTCCTGCGTTTTGTTTTCCTTCCACCAGTCTTGTTTTGTAAAACAAGTTGCATGCATCACATTAAAACATTGCTATTTGAAAGCAAAGTTTCAAGATCAGTAAGAATGTGGGGCTCAGGTCATCAATGGGCAAGGATAATTTTCTAGAGGAGTTACACTAACCCATCATTCCTTAGTCAATTTAGAGCAGGGAGCTTTAGCCAACAACTGAATGCTATTTAAGACACCATGCTGTCAGAAAGACAGTACAGTGGGTAAGGTGTTTGCCTTGCATGCAGCTAACCTGGGTCCAATCCCCAGCGCTACATATAGTCCTTTTGACATCACTAGGAGTGATCCCCGATGACAGAGCCAGGAATAAGCCCTGAGTGCAGCCAGGTGTAGCCCCAACAACAACAAATTCATGCTGCTTGCTATATTACATGTCAAAACAAAGGTATGTGAAGTAATGAGAAAAAAAACAGATCCATATGGAATGGAACTCCCCCTCCCCACTTATACTAGCCAAGTCCACATTGCCTAGGCTTATGATAGAAAAAGGCCAACAGGGCTGGAGAGACAGTATATCAGGTAAGGTGCTTGTCTTTCATACAGCTGACCTGGTCTCAATCCCTGGTACCACAGATAGTCATTTCATCCCTGCCAGGAGTGATGCCTGACCACCACTGATGGGTGAAGGGAAGAGTCAGTCAACTAGCCTAGTGCGCCAGTCTCCCTGTTCCCTCGAGGAGTGCTGCTTCCCACATCCAGGACAATCCAGGTGCTGCCAAACTGTCTGGCCAGACTTGTACTGAATGTCTTAGGATCCAATTTCAGTAATGCTGAAGAAAGGTAAAATACATACAATGTTTGTTGATTACCAGCTTCCTTTACTCTACCAAGCCCTCACATGAAGCAAATAAATACAACTCCTGACTTTCAAGGGGCTAAGTATCTACTGGGATAGGGCAGAAACAGAAGCAATTTCAGCACTATTTCCTATAAAGAGATGGGGCTAAGGATGCTTAGGAGGTCAGCGAGCTGGGTCAGGGCTGATCTTACTCAGTCTAGGTGAGTCTAAGTGGGCATCCTGAAAGAGGCGGCGTCTAAGCACAGTGTGGGGGTGTGGGGACACAACCAGGCAGAGATGGGAGGCAGAAGGCCATCTGGGCCCTGCACTCCATGATGATGAGGACGATTGTCATGAGGGCTTCCACAGGGTAAGAACAAAGTAAATCTACCCTGAGCCTGGGGGTTTGAAGTGAATGAGGCAGGTCGGCGAAAGGGAAAGAGGAGGGTAAGAGTGACAGCCACACTCGGCCCGGGCAACCACAGAGAAGCTGCTTTCAGTCACTGACAAATAAAACACAAGGAGAGGAGCACAGGAAGGAATCCTGGGCAGGGTGTCAAACCATCAGAATGGGAGGGTTTTAGGGACTCCCAGGAGAAATATCTAAAAGACAGGTGGGCTGGGAATTATCAGAATGAGGAATATCCTGATGAAGTGGCTGAGCAACTCCTCAGAGCAGCTGTTTAGTACAAGACAAAATGCCTAACAACGGGGGCTTGACCTGCAGAATACTAGCACTCAGGGCCCCGTCACCATTAGCCATCGTGACTATACATTGGTCCCTAAGTTTCACACCATTGACCAAGAGGGCAACAATATACATGGTAAAAAATTAAAAATCAGATAAGTCCACTACAATTTATGGACAAAAATATGAGTAGTTATTTCCTGAGGGGAACAAATCAAAAAATAAAACGCAGCAATTATATTCCCTCTCCCCTCCCTCACCCCCTTCTGTCCCTCCGGCCGTCTACTGTGTGGCCCATGGTTTATTTTTTAAAATTATCACACTGATTTCAGGAACAAGGACTATAAGAGTCATGCTGCCACGGGTTTAGATGACTGACAGAATCATGAACTGTTCCAACTCTGGCTTGGCACACCAGCTTCCACTACAGGAAGTTCAATTTGAACTCCATGGGACAGAGACCTAACACAACTCAGGAGAGGTCCCTTCTGAATAGCCTAGAGGCCTGGCTAGTACGAAACGCTAAAAATTGGCATCTTTGTCATATAATTAAGAAAAAGTCAAAGCTGATGTTCTTTATAAGCTTGCAAAAGATATATTTTAATTGAGAGAAAACGAGGCTGCAGCATATTTTAGCGATTATCTAGTGGCAAAAACTCATCAAAGAGGAATAGGCTAACTTCCTATTTTCCCTTTTTAAGGAATGACAAGTAATTAAAAATCAAACAATTAACCTTGCTTTATCTTTTCTTTCCCCCCAAAGACAGGGCCAACCTGTGATACCTCTTATTATTTAAATTTTATACTATATATTTATGAATGGATTCAGATTATCCTGAAATTGAAAATTGAAAGCAATACTTTGCACACAATCCCATCTGAGCATTTTTCCAGGGAGAGGCTGTTCTTCCTATACTTGTTCTTTAGTACTTCACATGCAGAACAAGAATCACGGCCTTATTCCCACATTTGACTGAGATGCTCCTACAGGGTATAGTATAAACACTGCTACCAATTATGGGTTCATGATTAAGTATGTCTACTTCCATAGGACCATATCTAAAAAGGAACCTCAAAAGCTATCAAGTTTATTCTCCTGCCTTTAGGCAGAATACCTCCCAAAGTCTCCAAGGCAGATAAAAACAGTCTGTTTATTTTTTCCTGTGGGAAGGCAGTTCCAGCACCTCATTCCGTAACCTATTACAGTTTTAAGAAGCACTGTAAATTTTTTTCTTTGGTCTACATTTGCTCAAGTTTAGGTCCGTAATTGTCCTACTATTATTCTTTTTCACTGTATACATAGCTCTCAATTTGTATTCATCTTTTCCAGAGATATATTACAATGCTCTTGTCAAATGCAATAAATGTCTATGGACATAAGCCAGCTCACACACGTCAAGCTGGCAACTAGTCAGCACCCTAGGATCTTTGTATGATCAAGGTACTAGTAAGAGTTCATAGGACACACTGAAGAGGTTCTTCTGTGATTTTGGCACCTGTACAGAGGATCAGACTGTGGGCAGGTGTTTCTGCCGGAGAGTTGACCTCACCAAGGGCCATGGTCTTGGTCCTCAGCCTGAGGTCGTGTTCCTGCTTCCCCCTCACCAATGGATACTGAGCACTGCCACCCCAACTCTTTTGCTTGCTTGTCTGTAGCCTAAGTTTATCTCCCTGGGATCCTCCCGAGCACTGCAAGCCACCCAAAAATATGCCCTCCTCTTCACTTCCCACCTTGTTGACCACCCAATAGTCAGAATTAACTCAAATCTGAGTGGCTGCTTCTTTCTTTCTCCAGAGACAAAAGATTTGATCTAGCCTGGGCAACCCAACAACTGTGTCCACTGTTCTCAGTTATACCATTTCCATGAAGATCTTGTCTGTGGCTTGAGGAAAGAGGCCCCTGTTAAGTCATTCTTTCCCTGTGTGTTCTTCGTAATTTTTGGGCATTCTATAGGGTTCTCTTTATATTTAACTCTTCTACGTGGCTTAATAATTCCTTATATTAAAACTTCAGTCAGTAGGATTTCTATTTCTGATTAGCCCAACCCAGAATAAAATCATCTTATCTTATTTTTTTGGTTGTACTCACTGATAGTATTTGTGAACAGTACCTGTTCGGCAGTTTTTAGCTTTCCTTCAAGCTAAACTGTATTAAAGAGTGTGGTGTAAACATTCTATATTTACTGGAATTTATTGACATGCTTTTAATATAAAAAGCGTGGTCAACTTTTAAAAGATCTTCCCAAAAGGTCCAAAGAAGAAATGGTTATCTTCAGAATAAAGATGGATTTAATTTATAAGTTTGAACTTATTAAAGTTTTCATATCCTCCATATCAGAATTCACATTATTAATTTTTAACACTTTAACATCCCACAAATAGAGAGGTGACAAATCACTATCACTATCACTATCTCCCGTTGATCATCTATTTGCTAGAGCGGGCACCAGCAATATCTCCATATGTCCCGTCTCATGCTAGTAGAACCCAAAGGCATCCGCTTGCTCCAGGAACATAAAGAGCCTCAAACCATTATATTAGGTCATGGAATGACCTAATATAAATGTTACCGGTATTTGGCATATCAAATGCTACACGAGCAGCTTGCAAGGCTTGCCGTGGGTGACAAATAATAGTAAATAAAGGTCTGTGGGCTGGAAGGTCTTTACTATAACTCTACTGTTGAGGTGCAGCAGGAGTTGTAGTTGATATATAAATGAGTTATATCTGGGAATATATTCAAAGACTTTATTTTCCAAATAGTGACAGGGGCCAGAGTTAAGGCTTTGGCTATGGTGTGTCAACTCCTGCTCCAAATTATTGGTATCAACTCTGTCAAGTAATGAGAAAGATTTATTAACAAAAGCAGTATGATCTTTGGGATTTATCCCTGTATATTTTCAGTCCTTCTCTACTTATATAGTCTCATGCTCTGAGTATTTGGCCTAAAGAGTATAGTAAAATCTACTGTGGGTTTTATTCCTTACCATTGTAAAATCCTTCTCTTTGTCCTCTTAAGAGATTTTGATTTTGTTGGGTTATTTTTAGAGGGGGAGGACATTAACTCTACATTTAATATAAGAAAGCATTTAGAAAATATATATAAAACATGAACAATACAATTAAGTTTAAGAAATAAATTTTCCAATGAATCAAGTGGTGAAATTTACCTATTAAAGAAAACAAATATCCTTAATATAAGATTAGCATAAGCATAAATGCAAGCTATTGGAGAGTTAGTATAGCAGGTACAGAGGTTTCCTGGCACACGGCCACCCTAGGTTGGATCCTTGTCACCCTGTATAACCCCTAAGCACTGTCAGGAGTAATTCCTGAGTGCAGAGCCAGGAGGAAGCCATGAGCATCACCAGGGTGTGACCTCCCCCAAAACAAAAAGATACAGGGTGAAGTAGCAAAACAAAGTAATAATAATTATAATAAAAGAATTTCTAAATCTTAGAATATGGCAAACACCAAATTTTATCGCTAAACTGACATACCAAAGATATGCCTTAGATGTTCTGCTGATAAAGGAGTCTACATCTGGGTTGCTTTCCTTCTTTTCCTTTCTTTAATCTTGTTGTTGTTGTTGTTGTTGTTGTTGTTGTTGTTATGACAGACATAATCATCCTCGGCATTATATATTGCATTAATTAGGTTATCTGAAGCTGTTTTGAGTATTTTCTCTGTCCTAAAGAGCTTGAAGTTTGGTGGTCATGCCTCTTTGCTCCCTGTATCCTTGCTGAGCCCTGCCATTGGCCTCTGAGACAGGGCTATTGGATTTAGCTGAGACTCTGAACTAGAAAATTAAATGCTGCTCTTTTCCCAATAACCTCACAGTGCAGAGTTCTATGCACAAGCTCCCTGTACCCTGTCAGGGGACTGTCCCATTACCTGGGTCTTGGGGCTGGCCCCTTGCATCAGGGTGCACCCACACTGTGTCACTGTCACTGTCTTCCCGTTCATCATCGATTTGCTTGAGCGGGCAACAGTAACATCTCCATATGTCCTGTCTCATGCAAGTAGAGCCCAAGAGAAATGGTAATGGCAGATTAAAACTCACCATTGAATATACACAAAGAGACTTAAGTGATAAACTCTAAATATCTGCAGGGCTAGCCACAATGTGTAAAATAAGAGGGAGAGGGATGCAGAGAGAGAGAGAGAGAGAGAGAAAGAGAGAGAAAGAGAGGGGTACCTGCTATTGAGGCAGCCTGGGGGGTGGGTGGGAGGGTGGGGTACATTGGTGGTGGAAATGGGGCTCTGATGGAGGGAGGGGTCCTGGAATACTGTATTACCAAGAACCAATTATGAACACCTTTGTAATTGTATGTCTCATGGTGGTATAATAAAAAATTTAAAAAAAAAAGTAGAGTCCAAGGGCACCTGCTTGCTCCAGAAACATAAAGAGCCTCAAACCATTCCATCAGGTCATGGGAATGAGGTCTATAATTGTTACTGGTATTTGGCATATCAAATACGACACGGGTAGCTTGCCAGGCTCTGCAGTGCAGGTAGCAGACTCTTGTAGTCATCTCTAAATCCAGCATTAATTGATTAAATGCATGGTCGTTTCGCGGCGCGTGAGTCGAGCTGTGATAGGCTGGTCTGCTGGGTGGAGTTCTGAGGAGAGGGAAGTCCGGATGTGGAAAATGGAGGCCCTCATGGAGTGGGGGTTCGTCTGGCTGGTTACAAGGCTCTGCTGGGGTGGCGGGCCAGAGCTAGAACCTGCCATCCCCTCCTGGGCGCCTCATGAGTGGCTGGGCACAGGGAGAGCCAGAAGCAGCTCTGCCCCATGTCTGTGCACCCATTGCTCCTGTATCACAACAGCTCTTCTGTGGCAGCTGACATTAATAGGGACCAACTCTCTGCCTGGTTTCTTTCTCACTTGGCTGCAAGAGATCCCTTATGGCCAAGCACAATTAAGAGCGATAGGAATTATTCCTCCAAACTGCATTGCCCTACTTTCTAGCCAGCGGGCAGAAAAAAAAAAAACAAGTCTAGGCATTGAGGAGAGCAGCTAGAATCTGGGTGGCCCTGTGGAGGATGGAGCCCCCAGTGATGCCTCCGCTTAGGTGGTCTGGGTCCCAAGTTCTTGGACCCACAAATCGGAAGAGGTGTGCAGGAAGCTTTATGGAATGGAATTATGTGACCTTCTAACCACTACTCTGTCTGGCCCTGGGCTCATACCAGTTGCATGTCCCTTGAAACTAACTTTGGCTGAACCCTTTTCTTGATCCAAGCTCAGAGCTTCCAGTGTAACTTTTTACATTCCTGGTATCAATCCATTACACTTATTCCTCTTTCTGTATAAACCAAGTGGGAGAAACGCTAGGTCTGTGCATCTCCCTTGCCAAGGGCTCTGGCATGCCAAAGCAACTCTAGGACACTGGCAAAGGGTGGACGTCCATAATGGTGCTTTACTTCCCGCTTGGGATTTTAATGATTTTTTTTCAAATTCCTTCCTTTGATTTTTTTAAACATCTCATATTCATTAAGGATTGAGATTCCACTCTCCTTAAAATCTGTTTAAATGAGTTAATTGCCACCTGGTTTTAGAATAAAACAGGAGTTTTGTATTTCTCAAGCGAGAGAAGGAATCTGGAGTTCCGACCTCCGTCACTGTTCCAGAGTCAGGGACGTGTCTCGCTTGCCAAGGCATCGAAAATCAGATGGGCTGGACATGTAATGAGATTTGGAGACGACCGCTGGACTAGAGCCATTATCGACTGGATCCCACGGGATGTCAAAAGATCACATGGCCGCCCACCTACAAGATGATCAGACTTCCTTGTCAAGACCCTGAAGGAACGGTTTGAGGCTCCTCATATTCCTGAAGCAACTAGATGCCATTGGGCTACACTGGCATGTGAGAGGGTCAAATGGAAATGTTACTGGCGCCTGCTCGAGCAAATCGATGAATAACGGGATGTCAAGTGATCAAGTGATTTGTATTTCTATGTCAAATGCTCCTCTGAAATGTCTTTTGGGTTGAGTTTGCAAGAGATTCAAACAGTATGCATTCAAGACATTCTGAAGTTCCAACAGAGAGAAAAAATATCCCCGCCTCGAAGTTCCCCCACCACACATGCGTGCGTCGTGCGTGCACACACACGCACACCTTACCCACCCACCCACACACACACACACACACACACACACACACACACAGAGGCTGGCTCTTACCAACGGAACCAGCAGGCTGATGAGGTCCGTCAGAGGCTTGCTGACCAGCAGAAGATCTTCAGCCATCTGTGTGTCCCTTCCTGAGCCTGATTTCTGTGCCTTAAATGGGAGCAAGAGAAAGAAAGATCTTAAGGATTGGGCGGCTTGGACACAGGAGATGGGGTCACAGTCAAGCACAGGGTTCTCCGACTTGGCATTCTTGCTCATTTTTGTTTTAGAGTCACAGCTGGTAGTGCTCAGGCATCACTCCTGGCAGTGTGTGGGACACCATAAAGTAACAAGGATCAAATTTGGGTGTCTGGCATACAAAGTGCGTGCTCCGGTCTACTCAGGATCGTCCCTGCCCACTTCTGGGTATTTTAATTCACAGTAAATAATGCAGCTTTTACTGGGTCCCTTTTGGAAAATAAAATTACTCAGCACTCCCCCCATGAAAATAAAACAAATAAAAAAAAAACCAGAAAATGCTCCTCAATTGCACCCAGGGCTGCACGGTCTGGATTGCTCCAGATGGGAGGATTATTGCCTACTTTGGCATATGAGAATTAAAGATGAACTGGAGAAGACAGGTTACAGCGGTGTTAAAGGGGTCAGGGTGCACAGCATCCGCAGCCATCCACACGGCTGCCTTCAACTCAGGCTCCATGGGCAAAACAGAACCTTATCAGAGCCAGTTCTTAAGGAGGCGGTAATGTTCAGACTGCAGTGGGTAAGCTTGTTTTAATTCATTTTTGTTGTGTTACAACTGGCAGTGGTCAGGACTTACTCCTGGTGTTTCACTCAGGGATCATTCAGTGGTAGTGCTCAGGGGAGCACAGGGGGTGCAAGCATAGAACTCAGGTCAGTTGCTTGCCTTACCCACTGTACTTTCTTTCCTCAGGGAGAAACTTAAGTTCAAAGAAATAAATCTAAAATCCCTCAGGCAATGTGTGACAAAGTTGGAGGACAAACCAGGGCCATCTGGCTTCATCTGCAGCCTGCTCTTTTCTCCAGGACATCTTGCTTGTTTTTTTTTTGGTGAGGGTCACCCCCCTGTAGTGCTCAGTCATCACTCCTGGCAGTGTGGGTTCAAACTTGGGTGTCTGGATTACAAAGCATGTGCTCCAGTCTACTGAGTGATCTCCCCTTCCTGTTTCTGGGCACTTTCACTGTCACTGTCTTCCCATTCATCATCGATTTGCTGGCAGCGGGCACCAGTAACATCTCCACATGTCCTGTCTCATGCAAGTAGAGCCAAAGGGAACCTGCTTGCTCCAGGAACATAAAGAGCCTCAAACCATTCCATCAGGTCATGGGAATGAGGTCTATAATTGTTACTGGTATTTGGCATATCAAATCACGACACGGGTAGCTTGCCAGGCTCTGCCATGCGGGTGGCATACCTCTTGTAGTCATACTACTAGACAAGCATTTATTTACCAGGAAAGTAGGGGAGACCAGGGCTCCTTGTGCCATAGCAAAACATACTCTGCTCTCACCTGGGCCACCCTCTCTTGGGTACCTCCTGTGAAGTGGCCACAGCAAAGCACCCTGTTCCAAAGCAGGGAGATGCAAGGTTGGTAAAAAGCAAGGTTTTCAGACTCTGCTTCACCATGCATTTGCCCTCGTTTGTCCCAGGGAAAGCACCAATACAGCGCCTCAAACCAGGATCTTAGGACATGATGGAGGCAGCACCGACTAAGGGGGAGAGAAACTCATTAAAGTCACCTAAAAAAACAACTAAATGTTTTTTTTTAGTTGCAGTGACCTGAGTGTGGCAACAAAACAAAGGGGAATAAAGCACGTGAGCACTGGCGGAAGACAGGCTAAGCACTGCTTAGGCACCGGAGAGTGTGGAACAACCAAAAGGCTGAGAAAAGCTTTTGAAAAAAAAACATGATGCTTGGGGAGAAATATTAAATGTCACCCAGGGGAGAAAATCAGAGCTGAGTTCTATTTTGCCACACTTAAGCTACGTAGGAAAATAAACATTTTTGTTACCGACATCGGCAACTATACGCTCCATCTGCCTGTTGTCTGTCATCTACAAGCTGTTTACACGAGTCATCCCTGAACAGGATTAGCAGAACACTAGATGAAGGGACAACCATGCGAGCAAGCAGGTTTCCAGAAAGGATTCAGCACAATCGACCATATCCACACAGTAACCAAGCTCATTGAGGTTTGTAGGGAGTACAAGATGCCGCTCTGTCTCACGTTCATTGATTTACAGAAAGCCTTTGATTCTGTGGAGACTGAAGCAGTCATCGAGCCCTAGTCAAACAGGGTGTTCAAACCCAATACATCAAGATCCTTCGTGAGCTATATTACGGATTCACCACCAGGATCTCACCATTCTACAAAAGAAGTGATCATTGATGTCAAAAGAGGGGTTCGACAGGGTGATAGCATCTCACCAAAACTCTTCAGTGCCACCCTCGAACATCATGTGACAATTAGAATGGGAAGGAATGGGAGTGAAGACAGATGGTCGAAGCCACTACACCACCTCCCGCTTCGCTGATGACATCGTTCTAATTACACCAAACATTAGCCAAAGCGGCACAAATGCTGGCTGACTTTAACCGAGAACGTGGAAAGGTAGGTCTACAGCTGAATCTAAGGAAAACTATGTTCATGAGAAATGAACTAGTTCCAGAGGCCCCATTCACTCTCAATGGAACAAACATCTCTGAATGCAGCAGTTATGTGTACCTGGGACCTAAAACCTGAGCTGCGCAGGAGGAAGAGAGCGGCATGAAATGCCTTCAAAGGCATCGAAGAAATAGCTAAAAGGACAAAGAACCTCTGGCTCCGGGCACATCTCTTCGACTCCACCGTTCTCCCTGCATTAACATACGCCTCAGAGACCTGGGCCCTATGAAAGCAGGATGAGAATGCTAGTCGGTCTCCAGAGAGGCATCGAAAGAGCTATGCTTGGAATATCATGTCTCACTCAAGTGAGAGTAGGAATCCGGAGTTCTGACCTCCGTCGCTATTCCAGAATCAGGGATGCTGTCTCGTTTGCCAAGGCATCGAAAATCAGATGGGCTGGACATGTAATGCGATTTGGAGACAACTGCTGGACTAGAGCCGTTGCCGACTGGATCCCACGAAGATGTCAAAAGATCACGTGGCCGCCACCTACAAGATGGTCAGACTTCCTTGTTAAGACCCTGAAGGAACGGTTTGAGGCTCTTCATATTCCTGAATCAACCAGATGCCATTGGGCTACATTGGCACGTGATAGGGTCCAATGGAAATGTTACTAGTGCCCCGCTCGAGCAAATCGATGAATAATCGGATTCAAGTGATCAAGTGATCAAGCTAC